>OW029926.1:0-2500 GCA_932305915.1 Agriopis marginaria
AACTTAACTAACTAACCTAACCTCCTACCTAACTACAGACCTAACCTAACCTAACCTAACCTAACCTACCTACCTAACTACCTACCTACCTACCTAACCTAACCTAACCAGTACCTAACCTAACCTAACCGAACCCTAACCTAACCTACCTACCCTTACCTACTAACCGAACCTAACCTAACCTAACCTAACCTCCTAACCTAACCTAACCTACCTAACCTAACCTAACTACCTAACCTAACCTAACCTAACCTAACCTAGACCTACACCTAACCTAACCTCCCTACCAGAACCTACCCTAACCTAATCCTACCTATACCTAGACCTAACCTAACCTACCTAACCTAACCTACCTAACCTAACCTACCTAACTACCTAACCTAACCTAACCTAACCTAACCTCACCTAACCTAACCTAACCTAACCTAACCTACCACCTACCTAACCTAACCTAACCTACGACCTAACCTAACCTAACCTAACCTAACCTACTACCTAACCTAACCTAACCTAACCTAACCAAACCTAACCTAACCTAACCTAACTCACCTAACCTAACCTAACCTAACCTAACCTAACCTAACCAACCTAACCTACCTACCTAACCTAACCTAACCTAACACCTAACCTAACCTACCTAACCTAACCTAACTAACCTAACCTAACCTAACCTAACCTAACCTAACCTAACCTAACCTAACCTAACCTAACCTAACCTAACCTAACCTAACCTAACCTAACCTAACCTAACCTAACCTAACCTAACCTAACCTAACCTAACCTAACCTAACCTAACCTAACCTAACCTAACCTAACCTAACCTAACCTAACCTAACCTAACCTAACCTAACCTAACCTAACCTAACCTAACCTAACCTAACCTAACCTAACCTAACCTAACCTAACCTAACCTAACCTAACCTAACCTAACCTAACCTAACCTAACCTAACCTAACCTAACCTAACCTAACCTAACCTAACCTAACCTAACCTAACCTAACCTAACCTAACCTAACCTAACCTAACCTAACCTAACCTAACCTAACCTAACCTAACCTAACCTAACCTAACCTAACCTAACCTAACCTAACCTAACCTAACCTAACCTAACCTAACCTAACCTAACCTAACCTAACCTAACCTAACCTAACCTAACCTAACCTAACCTAACCTAACCTAACCTAACCTAACCTAACCTAACCTAACCTAACCTAACCTAACCTAACCTAACCTAACCTAACCTAACCTAACCTAACCTAACCTAACCTAACCTAACCTAACCTAACCTAACCTAACCTAACCTAACCTAACCTAACCTAACCTAACCTAACCTAACCTAACCTAACCTAACCTAACCTAACCTAACCTAACCTAACCTAACCTAACCTAACCTAACCTAACCTAACCTAACCTAACCTAACCTAACCTAACCTAACCTAACCTAACCTAACCTAACCTAACCTAACCTAACCTAACCTAACCTAACCTAACCTAACCTAACCTAACCTAACCTAACCTAACCTAACCTAACCTAACCTAACCTAACCTAACCTAACCTAACCTAACCTAACCTAACCTAACCTAACCTAACCTAACCTAACCTAACCTAACCTAACCTAACCTAACCTAACCTAACCTAACCTAACCTAACCTAACCTAACCTAACCTAACCTAACCTAACCTAACCTAACCTAACCTAACCTACAACCTAACCTAACCTAACCTAACCTAACCTAACCTAACCTAACCTAACCTAACCTAACCTAACCTAACCTAACCTAACCTAACCTAACCTAACCTAACCTAACCTAACCTAACCTAACCTAACCTAACCTAACCTAACCTAACCTAACCTAACCTAACCTAACCTAACCTAACCTAACCTAACCTAACCTAACCTAACCTAACCTAACCTAACCTAACCTAACCTAACCTAACCTAACCTAACCTAACCTAACCTAACCTAACCTAACCTAACCTAACCTAACCTAACCTAACCTAACCTAACCTAACCTAACCTAACCTAACCTAACCTAACCTAACCTAACCTAACCTAACCTAACCTAACCTAACCTAACCTAACCTAACCTAACCTAACCTAACCTAACCTAACCTAACCTAACCTAACCTAACCTAACCTAACCTAACCTAACCTAACCTAACCTAACCTAACCTAACCTAACCTAACCTAACCTAACCTAACCTAACCTAACCTAACCTAACCTAACCTAACCTAACCTAACCTAACCTAACCTAACCTAACCTAACCTAACCTAACCTAACCTAACCTAACCTAACCTAACCTAACCTAACCTAACCTAACCTAACCTAACCTAACCTAACCTAACCTAACCTAACCTAACCTAACCTAACCTAACCTAACCTAACCTAACCTAACCTAACCTAACCTAACCTAACCTAACCTAACCTAACCTAACCTAACCTAACCTAACCTAACCTAACCTAACCTAACCTAACCTAACCTAACCTAACCTAACCT